>CM067373.1:123196383-123233883 GCA_034401795.1 Chaetoderma sp. LZ-2023a | reverse complement strand
GGGGGTACTCAAGGACGACATCGCCTAAACCTCTGGAGGTAAATATGGGCTTTAGTTGGCTGTAAAATTATTCTACTTTTCCGTGTTTTCTACAATTACATAGCACCATAAAGCTATGGCCGATTTCCGGCGTTGTCTAGATGTGCTGTTCCTCTCACGCACGCACGCGCCCACGCACGAATGCACGCACGCACGCACACCTCACACGCACACACGCACGCACGCGCGCGCGCACACACTACCGTGAGAATGTCTGTATGCTGCTGGTAGATGAAGTGGTGCGCTAACACAGATTGTGAATTTGAAATCTGGACGATCTCAGATGGCCTCGTCTACATTTCCAAACATAAATATGAATCATTAGATGGCTGTTAAATTATTTTGTTTTAACAATTTTACAATTTTTTTCTCTGGTTTTGGATTATCTTATTCTTTGGCGACAACATTGGACCTAGACAGTGGCGGGGAGGGGACCCACCACGCCCCATGCTCACCCAACGCATACATGCCTGTTGTTCAAGGGTTCTTACACTGGAAGTATTTGAAAAAGTAAATGCTCTGAGAGGCCATTTTTGCGTTCTGAGTAGCAAATACAATCTCGCACAGTTGCAGGCAATGTCAGATTTGATTAAAGTGATGTGTAAAATTGTGAATTATAGGCGTCCCGAATTTCACAAAATGCGCCGCATGATGACACGATTTGTGCATTCTTTGGCCAATTCTAGTATTCTACACAGCATCAATTCATACGATAATCCACAATATTCTCATTTCACTGTGAGGTAGTGATCACGTGTTAGGCTGAAAACTATATATGTCACTGATATCAAATAGTCATCCCATGGTCATGGATGGAAACATGCCCCGCCCCACACACCCCATACCATCCTCCGCCCGCCCCCACACACACCCCACCCCACACACCCCCAACCTTTCTCGCCCACCATCTTCCACCTAACATGGCGATATTCGCTGAGACAATATAAACACTGCTACAAAGTAACCCATAATTAGGCTGACGTGGATAATGCTAAATTATGTTTACCCATCAATAATATGATACAGTAAAGTTTGCTCGAAATATCTTTTTGGGGCAAGGATGGGTGTTCATTCAGGCAAGTGATCTTACAATCACCTGGCTAAGAAACCCCAATACATCGAACCCTAAAGGCATATGATATGGTAAATGACTAATACCGGTATGGTTTCCTGTGACGAATATGGTGTGGTTGCTGAAGATAGATTTGACGATGCTAAAACGCTATGAGTATCTAACTACTATATTCAACATAATACTTCTTACAAAGTAATGGTTTGTTAAATATTTAAAATAAATGTCTGTGATAAGGAGAACAATTTGAAAGTATGGTGGTGTTGTGGGCGTCCATGCAGAAGGCATCTCCTGCATTCTGGAAGTAAGTATATATTTTTCCTTATAAAAAATTTATTTTCATTAGAAAACCTGGGCCATGTCCCAGTTAGCTCATGCCTAAATATAGCCCTGCGGACGGGGAGCTCGTCTGTCCTGACAGAATCTACAAATATTAAGATGCTAAAGGAGAAGCGATCCCCTGCGCTATGAGGGATAACAGCGGAAATATACAATCCACAAAATGCTGTGCCAACTCATACAACTCCCCGTCCTAAAGAGAGCCCATCAGTCATGATGTACGTCTTATTTACCACAACAAACTATGCATCATCATCATCATCATCATCATCATCAGCAGCAGCAGCAGCAGCAGCAGCAGCAGCAGCAGCGGCAGCAGCAGCAGCGATAACAGCGACAACGACAACAACAACAACAACAACAACGACAACGACGACAACGACGACGACGACAACGACAACAACGACAACAACGACAACAACGACAACGACAACGACAACGACAACAACAACAATAATAATAATAATAATAATAATAATAATAATAATAATAATAATAACACCAAGAGCAGCAGTAGCAGCAACAGCAGCGGCGCCGCCACCGCCACCAGAGTAGTAGTAGTAGTAGTAGTAGTAGTAGTAGTAGTAGTAGTAGTAGTAGTAGTAGTAGTAGTAGTAGTAGTAGTAGTACAGAATCTGTATCACAATACATTATCACTGGGCTCCAAATAGGCTTAATTCGGTTCTGATTAACAACGGTGGCGTGCTTAGTATAATGTAGGCGCTAGCTAGGGTTGCATAGGCACTGAAATGTACCCTATATTTTGTTTTAGATCGTGATATATGACCGCTGTGATATAAAAATGCAGGTCACGTATTTCAGTTATGGGTCATTTGGCCGCTATATTGAAATCCAAGATGGTCGCCTGCAGTGATATATCTAGCACGATAAAGCTAGGCTAAGATGATAATAAAACAAGATATCATTTTTTCTGGATGAATTGCTGTTGAAAGATGGCAAATGCATAGAAAGCAAATACTTACATGATGTAACTCATGTTTTATGGTTGCCACCTTGAAAATAAAGATGCCCTCCGCTATCCGTATTTGCGTTTTAAACAAAAGTGTCCACCACCTGTTCCTGACAACCGCAAATGTAGCCAAAATGCATATGAAATGAAATCTACTTGGAAATTATGTTTCATCTCTTAGTCTCTGCCGATTGAATGATGAAAGTAAATGCATATAATTAATTCTACAATGGTTGAACATGATATAAATGTAGAAAATCAAACATATGCTTCATCCTGATACCTCGCCCTGCCATATATTTGTATAGTTGCAGAGGATATATTTGAAATTTAGATGTCATTCATTGGACAATCTCACACTTTCTCATAACAGTCAACAACAATGTGGACTTTATAGACAGGTGACCTCTCTATGGAGGATCAAGTGCATTGTTTTCTTGTATTTGGGACTCAAATAAAATGGCCTCTATATAGAGGTGCTTTTTATACAGATGTAGTCTCTAAAGCAGTTTTGACTGCACTTCAAAGTGCATGAAATCAGTGACATTAACGAAAACGGCTGAAAGACTACATAACAGAGAGGAAAACTGTCTAAGCAAACCTCGTTTTAGTGCAACATGTCTACAGTCTGTGTTATTTGCAACTCCTCTAAGTTTCAACGTGATATAAAACTATTCAGTATATGTGAATTCCAGTTAGAAAAATTATTTTATTTAAGCGCAACACGTTTTAATCTTGATGGGGTGTTCGATCACACTTCAACATTGTAAGATGTCAACAGTGATTTTGTTGCTGATATAACGTGTCACAAACGATGTTGAACTATAAACGACAGTCATCAGAATAATGAATTCTTGAAGACGGTACCACTGGTGAGGTAGCTAAAGTTTTCAATACACGTCACCGACATTACACCGTGACAAAAAGGCTATTATTTAACTGCTTGACGAATTTTGATAAATAATAATCTTGATGAGGAGCACGACATTACTACTCGCAAGTTGAAGCATCTTCTCATTCTCATTTTGGTGAAATTATATGCTTTACATATCCAAAAGATAAATCAGCCTCAGATCACTTGTCTACAAATATATGTATTGGTACATTGGTTAAGAAGATATGTACTTCTGAGTTCTGACTGAATAAAACAATGTGCTGATTGACTTCGACATGAATATAAGGATTATGATTTTGGTTTAACTGGAATGTCCTGTGATGCTATCAGAGTCCATGAAAAGGTGTGAAGAATCACGTCTAGAAATGTGGAATGAATTCTTTGAATCACTTCTACCATCAAACATGTTAAAATGAAATATGATTCTTTCTTCTAGTTTTTGTTCAAACCTTTTCACCATAGTACCAAACTAACGCCATTGCATGTCAGTGCTGCCCAGGCAATACACGAAGTGTCGCGTTCAGAAACATAGATTCAAATATTTAATCGGCTAGGTTTATATATGTGCTATGATCAGGTTTAACTGAATCATTCTCTAGTGAGTTTTGACAATTCTCTAGTCTTACAGGAGCATACACTTCCACAATTATCAAAAGCTTCAAAAGCTCGCTGTCAACAGAGTTTGGTGTACTCCCATACTGCCATTCCCTTCCATCGTGGCGAACAAGCCTACCATGAGTTTGATTAAACGAGAGTCAGTGACAAAGACACGAGACCTTTCGATCCATAACACAAATTATTTGGTAATCGAAAAGGTCAAAGAAAGACAATGTTAACATGCAGAGAAACTACTCAAGCTTTGCACTATATCGTCTTTGCCAGAGCCATGGAATATGGCATTGCACGTCCTTTGACACATGAGTAAACATCAACTTCACATTATCTATCAAAGAACGGCTTTCCATGGGAGTTGCCCAAGTCAGAGCCAGTCTGTAAGACTGAAAAGGAGTTGAAGAGGTAATCTCTATACGGAACGTATTGCAATACGTTATGGTGAATATTCACATGTATTCTGATATTGTGGAACGATTTAGCAACAATCCTGATCAAATGTAATAGTTTGATTCTCATATTATGCAAGTATCAGCGGTTTCCACCGTACGATGCGAAGTTGTTGGTTCACCTATTCTACATAGGGGAGGGAGTCCCAACATACCTTCCCGAACAAGAAGAGGAAATACTTGTGTAATGTTGCCTTTCACAGTCAAATACAAACTAATTCAGCTTCGGTTTATTGCCGGGATGCATTGATGGAAAGAAACATGTATATTTGACATACCCATTCACTTAAAAGCCTTTAAAATAATGCTTGAGCAAGGAAAGAGCCGATTTTAAAAACACGGACGCGTGTATAGTAAACCACACCCATGACGTAATTTATCGGGGTCGGCCACTTAAGATGTCGGAATGACATGCTAGAGGGAAACACCGCACCTTTTGTATTTATCATAGCTCAGTCCAGGCCATATGATAATAAGAATGTTATATGTTGATGACGAAAAATAGTACTATTTGATGTAAATACACGAAAATTCAAGAGAACTGCTGTAGCCCGCCGCTTGACATAATTCAACCGTGGGAATTTTGTTGCTGTCTCTTGACTAGCCACGCCCCGGGTTAGAGAAGTCACGGCCTATCATCTTGTTCAAGCATTAATAGACTTCTTGGGGTGTTCACAACTTTATCCAGCAATGAAAACTTAATTCTAAACGAATGTATAACACAGACAGTAGTCCAACCAAATAATCGTAGCCATATATTGATGGAATTAGTAATTAGGTTATGCATGTGAAGTCATTACGCTTCTGGCCAATCAAAAGGTGATGTGCGGACATACTCTCTGGAGCGTATAAAAGGCACACAGTATATCTTCGCCTTCTGCTTCTAGTAGTGAGCCATAACACTTCTCTCTCTCTCTCTATCTAACTAACTAACCACTAACCACAGGCCTTTGAATGTTCGTCCATCCATATCACTACCGCATATCGCCCTACTACATGTATATATACCTGCTATATATAATATACACAAGGTGTGAAACTAATGGTGACACCCGGGTTGGATAGTCGACGCTTAAATTCATATTATTAATTGCATCGCTTAATTATCGATGCCTACGTGTAGAGGAATGATTGCTCTCAACGGAAACATATAACACTTTAGGTTTATTACGGTCTATCATATAAAATTACAAACTAATATACGCTCCGGACGAAATCTGCGGGGACCATTGACAGCGGTAGATGGTCGGCTCGCAGTAGACGCTACAAGGCGATCTAGTTGTCAAAATCACATTTCTAATGTTTCATTAGTCACAACAAATAAATTCTTTACACAGTTTTTTCATATAGACTCAACAATTGCACTCTAAATAAATAATGGGGATTAAGTTATTTCGAAGCAATATAATTTTTAATGCGTCGAATAATACTATTAACGGATTTAGGGAAATTACGAACTAGCCTATATGGATCAAAGGCAAGCGGTTAGCAAAATATGCATTGCTATATATGAAAATGGTCATGCGTGTCTACCATGCCATATCATACCACATACTGCACAACAAGAGTGATCAGCTTAATTAATTGAGTCATCTGAACGTCCGCAACGGTCTGAATGTGTGTGGCCTTCAGAATATCAATGAATGGCTTAGTGGGTTAAACGGCTGTGCTGTGTTGGAATTCCAATCCAAAGAACCGGGTTTGATCCCGACGATCCCGCATTCAGGTATGCGATCAAGGTGTATAATATTTGGCTGCTCCATGCGTCATTCACCTGACACGTCTTTTGACAGTGGGGTCGAAAAACCGTCGGTCCATCTTGTGTGTTGTCTGTGCCATAAATCGAAGATTGGATCTCACTGAGCAGTAGCTATTTTGGCGGCTCTCTTATAAAGAAGGAAGAAACGTATACATGTACATGACAAAACAATAGAGGGATCCATTTCTAGCTATGCTCCTCCCATTTCTAGCTAAGTTCCACCCATTATTTTTCCAGTGTTCGGATCGATAGAACCGTCAATTCGCAGAATACTAGGACTAGCAACGTAACTATAGTCTACAGATAACTTATTAAATATTTTGATTGGGTGATGCTGCTGCCTATAACAGCAACAGTGGTTTCTGTCTATGGCAGCACCAGCGACCAGTCGAATTACTTTGAAAATATTCAACAGCTAGAATGTTTATTAAATATTAAAGACATACAATTCGTACACTCACCACGTACCTCGATACAGCATTTAATACGCATTTTGATTGTGATATCAGCCTACATGTGATTTAATTGGTTATGCCGTCATATGTTTGAGTGGCAGATTTGATTCATCTATTACCTTATGAGCGATAGCAACAGCGTTTCTGGTCACACACCACGCAAGTTATTTGGAAAACCAACTTAATTGGGAAATTAATGTCATACGGTTTGTGAGATGACAACCACATTCTGAGGCAATTCTTCCAAGAAACTGCATTCAACATCGCCATTCATCATAATCTCCCTACGAGTTTTCAGTAGCAACATGCACAGTATGTTGACTGACTACTGCATCTCAGTGATACACATTAAGATCAGACTGTGAACACTTAAAACATTGACACTGCATGAATCCAAGAAGCAAACGTATCCACTTATTTACAGATGACCATCCTCACAATCTGATCCTCACAGCAGAAACAGACTGCGCCATGTCCTGATCTTTGTAATTGGACCGGGGCTCTTGGATCACATCTTAACTTTCGGATGCAGCAGTGATCATGTTGCATTCATTGACCTGGATTTGCCACTGCGAAATGGTGCCACCACCAAGCGCCGCATTGCTATGCATCTGCCCCAACTTCCGAAAAAACAAGAAGAATCCTTCCTCGATCGAGTCTTTCTATGCCGAACTGAGGTCTACCATCACCATTTCAACCAGATGACAATTCGTTGTGTGTGAAGACTTAATTATAAGCTAGAAAGTCTCATCAAAGCAGACAAGGATGCAGGACTCAACACATACATGGTGTTTTATGCTATGGGCAAGCGTAACAGCAATGGAGATGCTCTAGCGTGGCCTTGTTTATCCGGGTTCATGGCCTCTTTGCCACACTGTCTTCAAACATCTGTGCCATAACCAAACAACATGGACAGGATACATCATAGACCATAGAACAGAAACAGGCTTCAATGGCACAACAGCTGTCTTCAACCCAATTGATGTGATGGGTAAAATCAGTGTAAAGCCACTAGTTCATGATTCACGTTCATATGAAGGCATACACCACATTTGCCTGCTGCATACGCACCATATCAACCAACTTGCAAGCTTAGCTTTGATCTAGAGAGGCTCGTCAATAACACCACAACCCAACTGTCATAGAAGAGGGTCCATGAGGAACTGATACAAACTATTGTCATAGACTCAAATCCAAATGATGCTTTATCCAGAGTACCCAAATGCATTTAAACATTTGGGACCAATGTAATAGAAGTTGCCAAGCATAACAACAGAGCTGAACATTACGATGTAGACACACTCCTTGTAAAGCTGTCCGAACAACACATGGTACTACCGCCCCTCGCCTATCAATGAGCAAAGACCGCACAAAGCTACACCAAGAACACAATGCAATACTTTGTCAGATTAGTGAACAACTGAAACGCCTCGCCAACCTACAAGCAGACATTTTGGTAGATGTCATAAAATGTCTAGGGTGGCCTGGGCTCTGAGAGTTGCTGGTCCACCACCATCGCTTTTCATGCATAACATTGACAGTAACTTACCGACTGACCAGGGAGAAAGTTGATGCCAGTTCACTAATACAGACGGTAAGCAATTACACCTATTTGCAGTCGATTGTAGCCCACCACAAACACCGATCGAAACAAGAGGCCCAAGGGCCTGTATTGTTCACCTGGAACATTTACAACTCAACTAATCTTTATGGAGTTTTACATCAATCAGTGCCATTTCCAATGACTTACAGTCAAATGGTTATTTTGCAAAGGTTCTTTTGAACAATATTTAAGCAAAAATAGAAGACATCAGTACTAACAACAGAAATTGATGACATGCAGTCAAACTTGTATTAAGACACCCCTCAAGTGAGAATCAGAAGAGAGACTCTTATGGTAGCTGGTTTCTTAACCCTTTAATGGTCATGATTTCAGGTTATGTCTATTTGCAGGCCAAGATATGGAGCACTTTGAAAATGTATCACTGGAATGACTGGCTCGATTATCGAGCCAGTCATTCCAGTGGTAAATTTTAAAAAATAATCATGCTGGCCTGCAAATCGACATTCCTCAAGGCCACTGCAGAGGCAGGTTTTCATTGGTTTGACCATTAAAGAGCTAATAAAGTTTCAAATTAGCAAAGCATTTAGCAAATGAAGAAAATAGTCTTTAAGGCAGGTGGTCTCTTAACCCTTTCACCCATAAATCCCGGAAAAGGTATATTCTTTATGATATAAAACTTATTTTGTTGAATATTTTGAAATTAATTTGACGCGAAGCCGTTGTGCCTTAGGCAACATTGGCTTTCCGTTAAACTAATTTAAGAAGGGTTAATACAGATGGTCTTTATAGCAGGTTCAACTGAGTATATTCCAAACCATCCTTTTAACACGTGTACATCTTGCTGAATGGCCAAGTTCGCGATGCTGCAGTTTATTTAAAAAATAATTTGACTTAGTCATAGCTGACTTAGGCAGCAACAACTTTCAATGAATCAAATACATTTCAAAATAATTTAACAGTATAGGTATCAGAGTATACAATACATATCTTAAATATTTAGGCAGCAGTTGCAGGGAAAAGGTTAACCTGTTAATTTAGTTTTTATCTATTATGGTAATAAAAGCTGTGATATGTCAATGGATGGTGGAAATAAAACTCCAATTGCACATTAATTAACCATTTAACCATTGAATTTAAGAAAAGTTCAATTTTCTCATAGAAAATGTCTATTTGCAGACCAAGACTATTTTTGAAAATTTACCACTGGAATGACTGGCTCGTTAAAAAGAGTCCGTCATTCCAATGGTAAAATTTTCAAAAATAGTCCTCATTTGGTCTGCAAATGGACATTTCTCAAGACCACTGCCGAAGCCGTTTTTGGCTGATATGATGGCTAAAGGGTTAACCGTTTTCCTAACCTAGCAAAATAGGTAAGATATTGTGTCCTCTGATATCGATAGCCAGGTGAGCTAATAATAATAAATTGATAAGAAGCGAATCTTATTAACGCATTTAACTGGAAATAATGCGCTAAGCTGTTGCTTAACAGCCGTTGTGTAAGCTGTTGCTGTCAATTGTATAACAGCAACAGCACTGTCTATGACAGCAATGGTCTTCAGCAATGGTGTTTACAAACTGTACACCAGCCTTTCTAATACTGGCTTTGTAACAATTAATCTCTAGACATTGGTGTGACAAGGGTTGAATAGTCATGCTGGAAACTGTTGCTGCACTTGACAGTAACAGACATCATCAGCAAAACCATTTTCAAAATGTCCGTCACCATGCTACATGCTATCCAACAAAACTTGTGAATAACGCAATACTCAACTAAATTCATTGCTAGAATTAATTGGCTTTAACCCTTTAACCCTCAAATTCATTCAAGACAATTTAAATTTTCTCAAAGAAAATGTCCACTTGCAGACCAAGAGAAGACTATTTTTGAAAATTTACCACTGGAATGACTGGCTCGATAACCGAGCCAGTCATTCCAGTGGTAAAATTTTCAAAAACCGTCTTCTTTTAGTCGGCAAATGGACATTTCTCACGACCACTGCAGAAGCCGTTTTTGGCTGATATAAGTGTTAAAGGGTTAATGATGAATTAATTAAATAAATCTTTTAGAATCAGTATGTGAATATGGTACACTTCATCAGCTCACTACCTCACAGGGTATTAATTTCATTTCAATCCTTTTAAATTACAAGATTAAATGTTTTCCTATGCTGGCTAAATATCTAACATATGTATTGTGTATGCTGACATATACACCTGTGCAAAAGTTAAGCACCAGCAAAAACAATAGAACGTAGAAACATGATGGCACAACTAGGCGGCCATACTTTTTGTCCCCGCGTTAGCTGACATAATTCCAAGTACGAAATGCACATGCATGCATGACTTCACGCCGCTTGATGTCCGTGCGTGGCGGGAAACAGCACACGTGTTCAGTTATGTAAAAGTCCAGTTTGAGGTGTAGAACATTACATACAGATTTAGGCGACAAGATTAGGAATTTTGTGTTCATGACCGTGGTTTATTTGTACAGAGAGAATTAGCTCTTGATTGTGAACCGCTATGGCAAGACGAAGGTTAAGTGATCGTGTGAAATGGCAAATCATAGGCATGCATACCACTGGTATGTCATGCAGAGAGATTGGCAGACAGCTGAACATTAACCATACTGTAATCAGTCGTTTGATTGCAAAACATGGGCAAACTAACGAGGTGAACGACAGGCCTAGATCTGGAAGACCGAAGAAGACTACTGCCCGTGATGATCGAGCCCTAGTACGCCTTGTTAGGAGATCTCCATTCACCAACAGCAGAGTGCTCAGCCAGCAATGGGAAACGCGCAATAGAGTGTCAATGTCTACCGTCAAAAGGAGACTGTATGCTGCTGGCATGAAAGCTAGGAGACCTGTCAGACGTCCTCTCCTCACTGCACACCACAAAGAGGAGCGTCTGAGGTGGTGCAACGAAAGAAGACACTGGAACATGAGATCCTGGAGACGGGTACACTGGTCCGATGAAAGTCGGTTCCTGCTTCATGCCACAGATGGTCGAACTCGTGTATGGAGGTCCAGACGCACAGTGTACGACCAACGTAACATCATGGAAGAAGTTCCATTTGGTGGAGGTTCCGTTATGATATGGGGGTGCATCTCATTTGATTGTAAGCTGAATCTGTTGACTGTACCTGGAACACTAAATGGACAAAGATATCAATATTCCATACTGCATAGAGTTGTGGTCCCTCATTTTGTAAATAATGCACCTGGAACCCACTCTATATTCATGGATGACAACGCCCGACCACATCGTGCTAGAGCTGTGCATGAATACCTCCGCCAGAATGCCATCGAAACCCTACCATGGCCAGCAAGGAGCCCTGACATGAACCCTATTGAGCATATCTGGGACATTCTGGGAAACATGGTGAGAAGGAGGGATCCTCCTGTGCAGAACCTACAGGAATTAACAGACGTACTCCATCTTGAATGGCAACGAATACCACAATGGCGTATCAGTCGGTTGGTGACCAGCATGAGACGTCGTGTCCAGGCCATCATCCAGGCACAAGGTGGATATACCCGGTATTAATAATGACAGTCTCAAACTCGTGCACAGATGTTAAACTTCGTTTTCAGACACCATTAATGACAATCTAGCCACGTGTGTCAACTGTAGGGCAATAGTTGTCAGTTGTGTCAACGTAACCATATTCAGGCCTCGTTTTCAAGTTCAAACAAAAACATACAGTGTTTCCCCACCATCATAATCAGCATTCCTCTAGTTGCATTATTACCTCTTGCACTAAGATGGATGGGTACATAAATGTTTATGCTATTGCTTTCTTCATAGCACATGAATATACCCTCGTATGTGCGTAAAAATAGGGTGGTGCTTAACTTTTGCACAGGTGTATATATGACTTTGAATATTTTGATATTTATTTGACAGAAAGTTGTTGCATTCTAAGGCAGCAATGACTTTCAGTCAAATTATTATTTTGAACTAGTGAACAACTGCTGCTAAGTGAGTTTGGTCACTCTGTCAAATGATTACAAGGGTTTTAGAATGCAGTTAAACATGCTATAAAGACCACCTGTACTAAATGCCAATTTTACTACATGCCGCCAAGCCGTTTATCTGATAGATTCAGAAATGGCATGGTTGAAATCAGCATACTAAAAGTCTGTACTAAACAAATTTTTGCTTCAAAATCCATCAAATAAAAAAATCCAATATGGCCGCCAAACATGCTGTATTTTGATTGGCCCACTACGGCCATGTTTTTTAACGGATCAACTTCCCTTGAATAAACTTTAATGGCCCTTAATCCCTAATTAGACCTGCCAAATTTTGATCCCTTCAGCGGTTCTGGAGAAGCTGTTTTGGCTAAAACTAGGTCAACCACAATGGCCGCCGAACCATTTAACCAATCAAGTTCCCTTGAACAAACTTGGTTCAGCTCTTGCCCTAGATCATATTTCATGGGGTTTGTTTCAATCCACCAAGCAGTTTCGGAGAAGATTTTTAAAGACGTTTAAAAAAATCCGCCATAAATCAAGATGGCCACCGGCCAAATTGGCCGATCAGCTTCGTTTGAACAAATTTGAATCTCTACAACCTAATGATGCTTCCTACCAAATATAATTGAAATCGTCCCATAAGTTCTAGAAAAGTAGACATTTTAAATTTCCCATTGCTTTAGTATTGGAGCTTTTGGTGGGAAAATGATCCAAGATGGCCACCAAACCGTTTATCCGACAGCTTTGAAAATTGCAAATTTGTGATCAGATTACCCAAAAAACCTATATAAAACCAATTTCAGCCTCAAAATCTGTCAAATAAAAAAATCCAATATGGTCGCCAAACATGCTGTATTTTGATTGCCCGACTGCACCATGTTTTTTGACGGATTAACTTCCCTTGAACAAACTTTAATGGCCTTTAGTCCCTAATCATATCTGCCAAATTCCGGCCTGATCCCTTCAGCGGTTCTGGAGAAGAAGTCGTTTTCGCTAAAACTAGGTCATCCAAAATGGCCGCTGAACCATTTGGCCAATCAAGTTCCCTTGAACAAACTTGGTTCAACTCTTGCCCTAGATCATATTTCATGGGATTTGCTTCGATCCACCAAGCGGTTTCGGAGAAGATTTTTAAAGACATTTCCTAAAATCGGCCGAAATCCAAATTGGCCACGGCCAAATTGGCCGATCGGCTTCGTTTGAACCAACTTGGATCCCTATGCCCTAAGGATACTTCCTGCCAAAGATAACTTATATCGGCCTAGTGGTTCTTGAGAAGAAGTCGTTTAAAGGAAAAAGTTGACGGACGGACGGACGGACGCCAGACTGACGACGGACGGTCGCCATGGCATAAGCTCACTTGGCCATTTTGGCCAGGTGAGCTAACAACTGAGGTTGAGAAAGCAATTAAGGCCCTGAGAAATGGACCTGACAACATCGTCAATGAACTTTAATTATACACGTGATAGCTTCTCCAAACCAATCACGCACATAATAAACTCTGCCTTGATGCAACAACTCCCTTTTGACGCTGTTGGCCAAGCTACCCTGATCAAACCCACGAACCTCCTAGTCCACCGGCAAACCTATATGCATAGAGTGCTCCTCAACAGCATCCATAAGATCTTGTCCACTGTGACACTGTACTGCATCCGGGGAAAGATTAACAGTTTCACTGGAGCCTACCAGAGCTGTTTTAGATGAAGATGCAGCTGCACTGACATTGTATGGGCACATCGAATGCCCATGCCAGTGGTCAGGTCCAAGCACCAGGGCTTTCCTAAGATGAGCATCGACATATCACAGGCCTTTAACACCATCAAACATCAAATATGCTGATCGCAATGATGATGAATGAGGAGCAACAATGTGGAGTATGCAGCTTTCGAGAACTTCATTGCTTTTACATATGGAGTTGGATCTGCTGTGTTGTGTTTACCACAGCTCTCTCATCTGTGAGAGAACACTCCACAAGTCCAAACCCACCAGTATCTCCATTGTTCCTCCCACTAGAGATGGAGTGCGCAGATAATAGAGGATGTCACAGATGTGAAAAAGAAGCTACTTGATAACCTTCTCCCTAAAGCTGCAGAACAACTCCGGAATGTGTGGAATTGGACCCAGGAATTGCACCAGTGCTTAGCATCATAGCTCACAACCGCTTCCATCAGATTAATGCTGCAGGACAAAAATCCTATTCTTTCACGTGTTTACCACAGAATTCCACTGTGTCTCACAAATCTACACTAGTAAAGGCCTCGTCTACAAAATAAGATTTTGTTCTATGGCGTTTGCTTGATGGAAGCGGTTGTGTGCTATGATGCTAGACACCAGTTGTGGGCCGATGTCTGTCATGGACAGTATAATCTCAAACGACGCACCCAACTTCCTGCCCCATCTCTTGCACACTGATTGGTTTCCTCACCTTTAGAGTTATGCCTTTTTAGGAACTTCAGTGACTATAAAAGGAGATGCCTAGCAGACTCCATGTGTGGTTTTAAAACTGACTTTCGATAACTTCTGAGTCAAAGTTATTCATTTCCTCACGACAACCATTATATTTTTTGTCTGTCCTCTGCATAGACTTTTGTTGGCCACCGTTCTTGTTAGAGATTAAAAAACTAGATGAATATTGTTTCCAGCTGATACTTCCAGGGGAACACAAATTCATTCCCTAATTTCACAGTGTTATCAAGGAACTGTTAGAGATATCCACGCCAGCTGACCGGCCATATGGCTGTTGAATCATTATACTATGTACAATTTGATAGGCTAGATTATCAAACTGACGCTCCGGACTGTTCCATCATCGAATGAATTAGCTATTAGTCCAAGTGACTCATCAGTCCAATGAGCGCTATGCACTATGGACAATACAATCCGACTGTCAGTGAAAGTGACCCAACAAAGATGGTCTATGTTGACAACCAAGAGGAATATATTTGAGCTAAGGACTATCGCCAAGGACAATTGATTGATATCATGATGATGATGATGATGATGATGATGATCATCATCATCATCATCATCATCATCATCATCATCATCATCATCATCCATATGGGTAAAGAACATGCCAAATTTGTTTGAATTCCGTCCAACGGTTGAGAGAGAGAGAGAGAGAGAGAGAGAGAGAGAGAGAGAAAGAGAGAGAGAGAGAGAGAGAGAGAGAGAGTGGGGTGTGTGGGGTTGGGGTGGGGTGGGGAGGAGGGAGGGAGGGAAGGCGATGGGGGGGGGGGAGAGAGTGAGGGAGAGCAAGAGAGAAATTTTGGCCCATGTTTCTATTCGTTACCCATTTATCAATAATCTCCAAGCCAACAAGAGAGGAACGATGAGTGAGACCAGGGGCCTGTTCGCGAATGGCTCACAACCCACACCCGGATCAAACCATGTTGGAGAGTATGACGGCACAATCCATTATGACGTCATATGATGACGTCATAATGACTCCAGAGCAGGACTATACCAGGCGCAAGCCACGACCCCTCCCCGAACGCGGCCCCAGGTCGACAAGATAATCATCGACCCCTGGAGAAATTTATCAACAACTATTCGTCCTTTCTCCTTGTTTCCACGAAAGAAGCGAAAGTGAAACAATGAGTGAGGCCAGGTCGACAAGAAAATCACCTACCAAAAAATGACATTGTAAAACAAAATCTTGCACAAGAGGAATGAGGAGGGAGACCAGGGGCGTGTTCGTGAAATAATATGGATAACAGTTTGTTAAAATCAGTGCCAGAGAGTGGAGATGCAATTTCATTAGACTGGAGACCCATGAAATCCAGAAAAAAATTCAAGAATGCGGCAATACGAAAACCGGGATCACCTTGTGTTGTGATCACTATGGTTAATAACGCTAATTAAATGGTTCTCTTGATGAGAAAACTGGAGTGCACAAACAAAATACTGTTCAAATTATAACTTTAAAAAAACACATTAAAGAACAAATTATTTAATACGTCCCTTCCCACGCACGCCAGGCCTGGAATCACTACAGAGCATGTTTTGTAGATCGACAGGCTACTCCAAGTGAAGTCCACTGTATTGGAACAATTGCAGTATGACTTTGTGATGGGCTGGTATACGTATGCCTGTTCAGTCGAATTCAAATGACCTTTCTTTGAAGTAGATATCTAGTTTGCTCTTGAATAATTCAAGTGTTGTTGCTTCAACTATTGTAGCTGGCAGTGAATTACATTGTGGTACCACTTTTTTAGCGAAAAAGTGGTTTATTTGAGTCAAGTTTGGCTGTTATATCTTCGAGGTATTCTAGTAGTTGGGTTTTACATGATCTATTATGACTGAATCCATGTTGACATTTGGTAAATAGATTGGCGGTTTCCAGAAAATTTACAATGCTGTATCTTATAAAAGACTAGGACCTTACATACGGTAGAGATGAGACTGATTGGCCTGCAGTTGCTTGGGCCGTTTTTTGTAAACTTTTTTGTGTATCCAGCATACATTTGCCATTTTCCAGATATCAGGTAATATGCATTCTTCCAGAGACTTGTTAAATATTATGCATAGTGGTGTACTAATTTCTTTAGCCGCTTCCTTTAATAATCTCACTGGTATTTTATCCGGGCCATTGCTTTTATTGGGGTTGAGTCCTTTTAATTTATTTTCAATGGCACTAGGTGTTATTATTATGTCTTTTAGTATAATACCATTGCTTCTGGGGCTAATGATTGGTGTAGAATGAAGATTTACTGAAGTGAACATGCTTGAGAAGAATTTGTTAAGAATGTTTGCTTTTTCTTTATCATCTGTAGTCATAGTGCCGTTAGCTGGGTTATATAGCTTGCTAATTGATTCACGTAGAACGGTTTTACTCTTGACATAGTTCCATAAAGCTTTGGGATTTCTCTTGCTTTCACTTGCTACTTTACGTTCAAATGTCTGTTTTGATTTTCTGATGCATGCTGTCGCTTTGTTTCTAACAATTTTGTAAAGGGCGTAATCTGTGGTTTTCTTTGTTTCACTGTATCTTTTGTATGCCTGATTTTTGCTATTTAGTGATTCTGTTGTAGTACGGTTAAGCCAGAGGTGGTTTTTCTTACCGCATTTTTTAAAGAAGGGATATACTGCTCTTTCATTGTGATCAATGTTTTGTGTAGGAGGTTCCAAGCTTCTGATGCTTTAAGTTCGTGCAGATGATTCCAGTCAGTCGTTCCTAAATCTTTTCTCATTTCCGTATACTGTCCTTTATTCAACAGTAGCTTTGGCGTACTTATTTGTTTGCTTGTGCTTAAGATGTCAGGATGTAGTGATATTTGTAGAACATCATGGTCACATTTTCCCATTGGAGATAGGTGGGTTATTTTGTGGATGATGTTTTGGTCGTTTGTTAAAACTAGATCCAAAATATTTGAAGTCTGATTTATTCTATGTCGTGTCGCATTAGCAACTATAGTTGCTGTAGAAAAATATCGCTGCTAGTTTTAAGAAAAGCATCTTCATTTGAAAAAACTCCAGTGCACCAGTTAATCAATGGGAAGTTGAAATCCCCTACTATAAGACTGTGGCCTGCATTTGCTGTATCAACTTTGTTTAGTAGATTTATGAGTTCGTTATTGCTTGGGCCGTCTGAGTTGGGATTTCTATAGATACAACCAACAAGAATTTTTTCCTTTTGTTGTCTCGTCCATGCACTCCACACCGATTCTTGAAAGCTGTCATCATTTAGGGTTCCACAGTTTTTAGCATTTAATGATACATGGGTATAGATGATGACTTCTCTTGATGGATTACTATTCAGCGATAGATGGTACTCATCAATCTGTAATTCACTAATATTTATGGCTGTGTTTTTTGGTATGGCTTCTGTTATTAGTATGATAGCAGGGCGAATCTTGTGTACTAGCGCTTCAAGCTCAGCTTTTTTGCTATTAATTAGACTATCTGCATTTGTGCATATACATGTATTCGTTACTGTTTTAGAATTTCTATCATTGTTTATTTGAATAGGTTTTGCTATCTGTTCTGTGTTGGTGTCTGTGTTCTCACCAGTTAGTGTTTTTACATGTTTTTATGCCTTACGTGTTTGTGTTTTGGTTTTTTCATGCCTTCCATTGTCCAAGGTTGTGTAGCTTATTATGTTTTCATTGCAACTCATAGTGTATTTGGATGCCTCATTGTTGGGTATGTTTACAGTTTCTTCGCTTAGTACTGAGTAGCGGTTTGAGAGATGTGTTGGCATTGTGTGATGCTTGAACTGGTTTGTAGCTGGGTATCTTCTCCATGGTGTGGCTTGGGCATGAACCAAGCTCATTGGGTTCGTAGTTTCATATCCCTCTTACTAAGTACAGTATATAAAATATATATACATACCCAGGGTATATACTACAGGTATAATACAGGTTACAGGTTGTATTTTAAATACAACCAATCTAGTACAGTATATAAGATATACATACACACCCAGGGTATATACTACAGGTATAATACAGGTAGCTATGAGGCAGTGAGATCTGACATGGATACTGTGCCCATATCTGCCTGCTCACAATCCTAAAATACATCCCAATCCATCAAGTTTGTAATGTATAGACGCCGCCAGCTCCACATTGTATACCGAGGCTGGTCTGTATTCCAATCTACTCATCATTCATATCACAGAATAGTTCTTGCTGTGGTCGTACCTCATGTCCTGATCCTTACAGAATGTAACCAATCTACTATCAAAACACTGGAGATTGGCCGCATTAATGACCTCGTGTGGAAGTCCATTCCATATGTCTGTCACTCGATTAACAAAGGACTATTTCCTAATATCCAATCTTGAGTAGTTTTTGTCGATTTTATAGTTATGTCCTCTGGTATCAGCCGTGTTGTCCGTCCGTTGAACGTGAAGATTTGATGTGTGACCCGTTTATCATTGATGCCCTGAATGATTTTATATGTTTCTATAATATCCCCTCTAATCCGCCTGTATTTTAATTGTTGGTAGCTGCTGTATCTTTAGCCTCTGTGTGTAGTCAACTTCCTTTAATGAAGGCACACACCTCGTCGCTCGACATTCAACATTTTCCAGTGTGTCAACATCACATTTTTTTAGCGACAGATTGGATCCATCCATTGTGATGCATGTACTCCTGCTATGCGGTGGAAGGGGCATGTTATTTGTATTAGAATGTTTCTGCTGAGGTATGAGTGTGTGATACGCTATGATTTATGTTCGACGATTTTCGATGGGGTTTGTTCATCATCCCTGTAAATCCGGCGATTTTAGTTCCTTTCCAGCTCTTATATTCACCCTGCCAGCGATGTCCCCACAGATTTCGTCCGGAGAGTATATTAGTTCGTAATTTTATATGATAGACCTTAATAAACCTAAAGTGTTATATGTTTCCGTTGAGAGCAACCATTCCTCTACATGTAGGCATCGATATTTAAGCGATGCAATTAATAATATGAATTTAAGCGTCGCCTATCCAACCCGGGTGTCACCATTGGTTGTACACCTTGTGTATATTATATATAGTAGGTACATTACATGTAGTAGGGGGATATGCGGTAGTGATATGGATGGACGAAAATTCAAAGGCCTGTGCACTACTAACCAATGCTGATTGGGCCGACTGTATCTAATAGACATTAGTCAACCAGTTGTTGTCAAGACACACACAATTATATTTGTGTGGATGTGAATTTTGCCCTAGCATCAACGCAACATTTGTAATAACGTAGTCTTGTTCAATAGTTAGTTACTGCACCTATTCATGATATTACACTAAGCGTCTGTTGAAATAATATCAAGCCCGTGTGACGATACAAGGGAGACAACTCGTGTTACCAACAACAAATTGCCACGCAGAGTGACGTCCCTTGAACAGTGTTTCGGTACATCTCAGAGGCTGAAGAAACACCATACTCTACTTGTATTTTGGCCCGTGAGCGTGTACGAGAAAGATTACCTACACTATGGAAGGTCAGTTCAATCCACTACATGCGTTGTCACGGAAAGTACAACAGCTTGCATCAAGGCTTAACATTCGGCAGCTTACCAGTGATGTACACGCAAGGAGTACTACCAACGCTAGTAGTAAGAATTTGAAGGTGGAGTCTCACAGAAACACTGTATCTGTGTATGGAATAACACCTAAGCCCGAGGATGAAAAGCAGCATGAAGTGGGAAGTATTTTCGACACCAATGAGACGTGTATTGGTCCTACGATAAATAATTTTGAAGCACCACCGACTGCCATATAGCAGACAGTTATTCTGGCATATCCACAGCCAGGCATGAGCGTCAATGAATCATTTTCAATAGATCATGAACATGGGCAATAGTAATGATGGTTTGGATCTGAACACCCCTACATACAGCGCCCGCGAACAGAGCTCTTCTCTGCCAAGCATAAGACGATTTGGCGTAGGTAACCATGAGCAAAGCACACTACCAGTTAATGCACATGGCAGGCCTTGCAGTCCACCCATGGCAGACTCGCAGGAATAGACAAGAGAAGATCTAGAAGCCATTATCACTGCCTTAGGCGTTGAGGCAACAATAGCCGCAATGACGCAGTTGCTAGCTGGATATACAGATGCAGCAGCATCTCAAAACCAAGCTAGCACTGATAGATTAAACATTGCAAATGCTAGGTGGATAGATGTTAAAATAAAACCAAAGCCTGTCAGTAATAATGCCACACTACCGTAGCTTGAAACTATCCAAGCTTTGAAGCCACTTACAGGATATTACCAGTCAGTGGGAACACCAACTTCGACTGGTGTCAGACATGGTTGAGCTCCAGCGCATGTGGCAAGCGCTGGTGTGGATGAAATTAGTGCTCCAATTGGCGGCAGCCAGGCCGGAAATGCTTCAGTATCCTTATCCAATTATTCTTGTGATGATGCTGTTGTTATTGACTTTATGGCATATACTGTGAAAAATACTGAATTTGAAAACATTTGGTGATATGGAAAACATTTGTGAATGTAGCATCCAAATTAAAATGCATGACAACAAAGCAAGGTATGAAAGATACGTCATCAGGCGTGTTACAGAAATACAGAATCAAAACGTTCAAAACATTTATCTTGGTGCATCCTATGACAGAGACATGCATAAATGCATAAAGATTAACGTACATTGAGTCGAAGATCTACCTTTATTTCGATACCCGGATGAAGTGGCGGACGACTGAATACTTTTCCACATCAATGATTCAGTTCGCTCGGATTCATTCAGGAGAATTATAGTCACTTCGTCAGATACACATGTGTTTCTTTGTCCTCTTTATCATTATACAACCGCTGGAAGCAATCTGGTTTAGATGAGCTAGGAATGGTTTGTGGGCATGCAAACACCATAGGAGCAGTACCAATCTATGCTCTATCTGAAGAGCGGACAACATGACAGTGTTAACAAATCATTTGAAGCTGAACTATCAGGAGTAAACTTACTTAGAGACTGGCAAAGCAGAGTTATCACATGACATGGAAATAAATTCAGAACAGTTCCTTGTCAATGCGTTTGGTAATCATAATCTAAGTACGTTTACTCAACTTCGGTACGAACAGATATTATAACAAATATGTAAATACAAATCTAATCCAAAAGTGCTATTTGATTTTTGGATTACTTAAAGTGTATTACTGTGTCTAGAACGCCCTTCAAAAAAGCGGAAAATAAATCCCACATACATTTCATTTCATACTCATTTTGGGGATAAATTTCGGCTAGTAACGAAAAAACAGATAGTGTCATCTTTAATTTCATGATGACGTCTATTAAAACATGATTTAGATCATGTATGTATTTCCTTTCTATGTGTTTGCCATTTGTCAATAACAATTCATTCAGAAAACATTGTATCTTTTATTTTATAGACATCTCAGGTTAGGTTAATCGTGTTAGGTAACTCACCGTAGGCGGCAATCTTGGATTTAAATATCGCGGCCAAAGGATCCATATCTGTAATATGGGACAAACTTTTCTCAAGTCCTAACCATCTTTGATTAAGATAATAAACAAAACATAGGGTACCTATCAGTGCATACGGTTAACCCTAGATAGCTCCAGGACTAGTATAGTCCGGGAGCCAATTTTCAAAAGGGGTCTAGAAGAATGGGTTCGTAGCACACCCAGTATTCAGAAGGTTTGTCTCTATATTATGCTAGACCGATGTCTTGGGTATATTCTGAGCCGTGTTGTACAAGAAAATTGTGGTATCACTAACCCGTGAGAAGCCCATTTACAATAGGTGTTGAATGTAGCTCTCAAACAATTTTCACAATGGTAAATTTTTCACAAACTTAAGCGCATGTTATATCAATACAATCTTAACCAAAATGGAAAGGAGTGATCGTATATCGCAGATTTATACATAATCAACCTCCTTTAAGACACCCGTATGTTGCTTTGTACATATTGGGGCACTTAGGTCTTCTTGTGACTAGCAATACCTTAGCTACAACAATGCCCATGTTTTCTACTTTTAACTGACATGCAGTGCATGTCTACACAAGCTGGCAGGACATATTTATCACGTGAGCAAATGAGAGAATGTTACTCATCAGTGTCAGAGTCATCTTCGACAATTGTATGCTGAACATTGTCACACATTTCACCTCCCATACAAAGGCATGCTTCAGTGCAGAGTAGATTGTTAGCCTTGCATTCACAGAGATCTGTTCTTTTGCAGGCAGACTTTTGACATCTACATGATGCGAGTTCAATTAATCCAAATGGAGCAGGATCCTTTGACATTAGAACAGGCTTGAGTAGACCATCCACTATACTCCAGCCATGTCCATTTGGAGATGGAAGATTCTGAACAGCTTGCAATGAACGTCTCCAAACAAGAGCTTGAAAATTGGCCCTTTCGGTGTGATGCTTTAAACTATTCAATGTAGGTGGAAGATTTTCATTTCTTTGTCTCTTTTGACAAAAGAGCCAATAACGGGTTTCATCAGCTGTCTTTCCCACATCCCTGGTGGTATACAACTCACAGACAAATTTCTCACATAGAATTGCAGTATTCGGTGATAAGTCAACATGTTCGCCGAGTTGGGCTAAGCTAAGCTGATGACATTCAGATGACTTTAAGTGATTGAATGCTTTTCTCTTAGCGACTCCAAATAATGCACTAGTGCTAACTATCACAACCTGTAAGAGAATGAAACCCAGGCAAAGACAGACAGATCGCTGGGCCCAGTACTTGAGCAACTGTATGTATTGGTATGTATCGCAATTTGTCCTTTGTGCCCGTACGGAACCATAGTTCAGAACAGTGAAGCGAACGATACGTATATATACTAAGTACTGCCACGTCTGTATCAGGAGACTGTATAACAACACGCATGTGGTCTTTTGGAGCGTGTAGCGCGTGCAACATCATACGCGTATCTGCTTCCTCGTGATCTGATCGAAGTTCTTCCAAATACGACGAATTGTTCGCTGAAATGACAACAACATCCATTCCATCGTTAAAGCCACCAGCAAGAATGACGCAATTGTCGGCAGATAGCATATTTGGACCAGTATCACGCCACCGCTTGCTGAGAAATGCAACCAGGTTACTTTTGTTGCTTGGATTGCTGATGTACTTGGCCCATTGCTTTGGAACGGGAGTATTTTCTCCAGCAATCTTTACTTCCAATGCTGTTGATGACCCACGTTTTAGCCGCTCTTCCGCTTTGAGAGATTCCAGTCTATCATATCTGTCAAAACTATATCTACTCTGTTGCAGTCTTCTTGATTCAGTGGAACTGTAAAGATGTGCCAGTATTTATCAGCCAATTCTCCAAATGTAGACGTACCTCCAGTTTTAACCATTTGCACAATTGCCATGCCATCTACTACATAAGCTGTTGCACCTGTCTTGTCAACAGGTGGAAGCCGTCCATCAACATTTACTTCCTTTTCTAGTTCACTTAACAAAACACTTTTCACATTCTTTCTTAGAGTCCCATCCGTATGTGACAATGATAGTGGAACAGCAGACAGTTCATACGTCATCACTAGTTTTAAATCAACATCTCTGGACCTTGCGGCAATAATTAATCGACCAAATAGTTCGCGGTCAGATCTCACATTGTGAATTTTTTCATCATTTGTTTTGAGTTTTTTCTTCTGTGCTAGGCTGGCAAATATTTAAGTTTTAAGTGTGGCAACGTGTCCCAAAAGCTTCTCGTGTTAGTGTCCAGCCGCTCCTGAACAAAGTTTTCCATAATCTCCTTACCAATGTCACAGGCGGAAACAAGTCTCTTGGCGATTTCACTAGGCAATACCACGCCAGTTGCAATGTTTACAAGCGGAAGACACTCGCTGTCGTCGTTTTCCGCAATATTAAAGGGATTGGTCATTATATCTGATGAGAACATCGAAAGTATCTTCTGCACATCGGTTTCATCCCTGTTCATTCGATTAGTCCCCATTTCCTTATGTACTCCAAACATGTGACTATCTTGTAACCCACACATTTGCTTTGTGACCGTTGTTATGGCTGCCCTCTCGTGGCTAGTTAAAAACCACCTCTCCAGAGCTCCTGGCTTTTGTGTTATTCCAATAATACCACCTCGCTTTTTGGAATCCAAATTAATCGATTGCTCTAAGGCCATATCTGTCCACACTTGATTGAATGGATGGTCTGAGCGACTTACGGAATGATTTCCATTCAAGAATTGTTCATGTACATGGGGATGTGTACTTGGAAGCATCTTCATGTCCGCAAGATATATTGGCAGCCATCTTGCATAATTGGTTCTGTCCATGCTGTAGAAATATGGCGCCATAGCAGCAGTAGCAGATAGGTGTGCCTGCCAATCTCCAGTTCTCTCAGCTCTTATGAATCCAAGCAGCAGCTCTACCATATGAATATATGAGTTGCAAAATGCGAACAGGTGTGATTTCGAGCTTGACTCAACTTTAAAGGATTTGAACAGCTGTTGCAATTTATTCACGTACATACACACCTCTTTGAAATTTTCTTGCAGTGCGTCTAAGTCGTCAATGCTGCTTCGGCACATCTTAATTTTCTCATCCAGACTCTCCAATTCTGTTGGAGTAATGTGGTCTTCATGTTGTCCATTTTGTTGAACCCATTTGGAAAAAGACTGCCATTGTAATCGCAGCAGCGCCTCCATAACCAATTTGTGAGCCCTCACTCCTCGATTATATGACTTCCCTTTAAGTAGAGCAGCAGCCGTGCTGCTACCATATGTGTTGGCCTCTATGAGGAGATCTTCTAAGCCAGAGTCATCAAACATCTTTCCAATAACAGCTAAGTAGTTTAGCGCAATGTGGAATCCCCCCAGTCTGATCACAGTGTCACTAAACTCTTCTTTATATCGCCACTGTATCTCCTTTGCCTTGACATATATGGCCAAGTCGAATGTAATGACCGAGTCATTCTGTCCTAGTGTTGTCATCATTCTTTGAACTTGTTTCATGACCGTATACACCGTATTGAATTCAGTTGGTGATCCGGAAATCATTGGACAGTAACCGATTTGTGTAAAAGGTGCGTTAGCACATGATACAAGTGCATTAAATCCACTCCAACTAGGGACTGTTTGTGTTTCTGTGGTCATCATGGGTACAAGATCTAGCGCAAACAATTTTATTGGACACATTCGAACGATGGCCCATGCAAGATCCATGACTAATGCCTGTTCCTGGATTGAGCTATCACATTGGTACCAATCCTTCTTGACAGTGTCTATGAACGCGGTCACAACTGGTCTTCTACCAAACACCCCACAATCTAGAATTCTGTTTTCAGTACCTGGTGCTGTCAAAGCCCTTCTCCTGACTGAGTGTTCAGCATGTATGACACGCTCTGGTCTTGGGCCAAATTGCATTCGTTGGAACATCACCATTGTTGTTGAGTGAGTTGTCTGTTTACCGTCTAAGGTTTCTTCAAGTATATCATTGTTATCAGCTGCTACTTGAACGAACGAGTTTGGAACAATGTTTGTTGGTATTACAACTCCATACCGTGTTGATTGAGCTAATACTTCAAGCGCCATACTAGTGTCAACTACCTCAATACCATCATAGGAAACGCTATGACCCATACGATTCAGAATGGTGACAACTTGTTTGGAACCTGTAAGATGCCTCATTGTCATAGCGAGGCTTATGTGTTTTGGCATTTTCTTTCTCCCGTGTGATACACAATGCGCTATGTCTTGGCATATCATCATTAGATGCCTCTCATCACCTTCATTAGCACATTCTGATCTAACATTACCAAACTGCTCTGGTGCTAAATCTGCATTCGTGGTAACCCACCGCAGCAGCCAGTAGAGGCTTTGGGGAATAATTTGCTTTGCTTTTGCGAGTGTCAGATTGTCAACATCAACTGGTTTAATGGTGATCCCCTCACAAGCCTCCAAATCTCCCTTCAAAATCTGCGCTGCGTGGAACAACGTGTGAACATCACTGCTAGTAGTATCAGTTGAGCCATGTGGCCTATCGGTATACGCTGATCTACCACCAGCTGCATTGGCAGCTGCATTAATAACATCTTCTAAAGATATATCACTGGAATAAACAAGCTCGGGTTTGGAAGGGTTTAGCTGCTGGTGAAAAACGATTGAATCCTGAAAGTAGTTTTGTAATCGGCTTTTCAGTCTTTGGGAGCGGTAGTTCTCAGCAGTCACACCATTATTCTTTAGATAAAACTTGAATCGACTCAACAAATATGTCATGCTGTAAGCTTTTCCTGATACAAGTCCAGACTCTATCTCTGCTACCAGCTCCGAGAATGATTGGGAGAACGAATCCTCATTCACAGTTTCTTGGTATGATTTATACATCACATTGCGCATTGATACATACTGTGCACGGCATATTTCATGATATTTGGCTTCTGAAGCGATTAAATCTACGCCTCTTATATTGGTAAGCATTTCTGTATCCGCCATTTTCTCTGCTGCAATTTGTATGTTTTGGCATGCGGAAAATGTACAAACTGAGAATAATTTCTTGACTTTCTTGTGAGTTTTCTTTTGGCAAAACATACACATTGCCCAGTTTATCAGGGATGATCTCGATCTTGCTGCTCTAGCCAAACTTGTCGATTCTTCTGGACTTTGTTTATCAAGAGGCATAGGAGTTGGTGGTGTCATGGATCGTCTTTTCGCAAAGTTAATATTGTGCTTGCTTGTGTATTTAGCATAACAGTTTCTATGCCACACGATATCCAGTTGTTTTAATTGATCAATATTTGAGTTAAGTCTTTCATAAACGTCATCCTCCCGGTGTTGGAAAGCCTCTATGAACTTTGAGATGCGGACTTCAGTGGCATTGCTAATAGTTTCGCTACTATGTGCTTGACAAATAATACAGCGAGTCCATTGTGTCGTTTTGATACGCTTTGCTGGGAGAAGATGAAACGCTACTTCCTCGTCACAACTATCACTGTCCATATTTGCTTAATTGCTAGTTATATAGCGCTTGTAATTATTTCGCAAATGTAATTAGTGTGTGCGCATATATATTAAATCAATACTAGGCTTTATTAATCAAGGCATGTATTAACAACCTTTCTCATGAATACAAATTCATAAAATGCCACTTGCATTCTTATTTGCTTTTCAAAAAAAGATTTGTATTTGAGAAAATGAGTGAATTAAACTTTCAGTTTACTTGTGATGTCAAATTACAAAATTACCCCGGAACAAGTGTTACAGGCATAATTTGAATTATATGTAGACAATGACAATGAGAGCGATGTGAGGTGTAGTATTCATCTTAATTTGTTTTTCCGCACCGATTACCACCACATCCATCTGTCTCATTCCAACCACTATTACCTGGGTGCTTTGTCAACAGTGGTACAGCTGGATATACAGATTCTATGATGGAGTTAGTATACATACATAAAATATAACCTTCACATTTCACCCTCGTCTTTGGTATATGCATGCAAAATATATGTTGGATATATGTTAGGTCGATATCCGTCTAAATATCATATATGGTGAATCTAATACGATATTACTTTGAGTTATGACACGATCATGCTTATATCGTTGTGCACTGTGGATACAGCGAACGCCTAGACCCCCTATGCAAAGAAATCAGGATAACTAATTAGTGCTACCACAATTTGTTTGTACAACAGGGCTTAAAATGTGTGGGACATGTCCCCCAAGCCACAGCAAGTGTCAGACCTTCCGAATACTGGGTGTACTACGTCACGATTCTGACCTAGCTTTAGCTCCTGGACTAGTAGTGATAAAAACCTTTTCTTGCATGCACCATTTCGGGACACAGTTGTCAACAGGGACGTCAATAGCGAAATACGTTTCTAGATCTATGATTGCTCATAGATTAACATAACCTGTCACCTTTGTGTATGACTTCCTAATCAATTACGTCACATGTAGGCTGACAATCAAAATGTGTAATGAATAACGTAACTCGGTCCGTTATGCTTGCGCCTTGAATAGCCCGTCAGTTGTACGAATTGTATGTCTTCACTATGTAATAAACATTCTGTGTGAATATTTTGAAACTAATTTGACTGGGCGCTGTTGTTGTCAGAATTGTTTCAAAATGTTCAACAGTGTAGGTGTATAGTTACAATGGCATTGGGGTTCTTAGAATTCAGGATTCAAAATAAATTAAATCAATACCAATACGAGCAAAGCATGGGCGGTGCCTAGCTATAAATGGGCGTGGCACGCAATATAGGTTTCAATGGATTTGATAGCAATCCACCGTCTAACTTTCCTAGCACATTCCAAAATTGTGTATGCGCAGTGCCTTAGGTGACTCGATCATAATACGGTCATTGGTGCATGGTAATAAGCCATTAAATCCGCACTGTGCACGTGTGCTTAAATGTCACAAGTTTAAACTCCGCCATGCACAGAGGTCATGGCTTTATCTGAATCAACCATTGTAACAGGTCATACCAGATCAAAACGTCCCACTATATTTACAAGATTAGGTATAGTGTACCAATATGTGAACAACGCGATATGTGTGATGGATAAGTAAATGCGCCACGTGATAACTTGTAGCCTACGTTGCCTAATTTATTTAAGAGCAGTTTAGTAGGCCTATATCTGTTTATTAACCTTTTAACACTCATATCAGTAAAAACCCGGCTTCTGCAGTAGTCTAGAGAAATGTATATTTGCAGACTAAGAGACGACTATTTTGAAAATTACCACTGCAATGACTGGCTCGATAACCGAGCCATATTCCAGTGGTAAATTTCCAAAAAACAGTCTTCTCTAGGTCTGTAAATGGACATTTTCTATGAGAAAATTGAATTAAAAAAAAACCAAATTCGAGGGTTAGAGGGTTAAGATATTTTATCCCACTCTGATTATAACATGTAATATGATTGATATAGTTTCACAATAAGCCATAGGCTCTTGAGTGTACATTTATACGTTATACATATTGACAATTAAATTAGTATGCTATACAATTATCTAAATACCTAATATTATATCTAATACAGTGAAATTCTCTTTAGCGTTATATTCACAAGCCCTTCAACAGCATATATTAACATTTTTAAAGGCGGGCTTACACAGTTTAAACATGGCTTGGGAATATTATTTATACAGTTTTCACCAATATATATATATATATATATATATATATATATATATATATATATATATATATATATATATATATATATATATATATACACCTGTGCAAAAGTTAAGCACCAGCAAAAACAATAGAACGTAGAAACATGATGGTACAACTAGGCTGCCATACTTTTTGTCCCCGCGTTAGCTGACATAATTCCAAGTACGAAATGCACATGTATGCATGACTTCACGCCGCTTGATGTCCGTGCGTGGCGGGAAACAGCACACGTGTTCAGTTATGTAAAAGTCCAGTTTGAGGTGTAGAACATTACATACAGATTTAGGCGACAAGATTAGGAATTTTGTGTTCATGATCGTGGTTTATTTGTACAGAGAGAATTAGCTCTTGATTGTGAACCGCTATGGCAAGACGAAGGTTAAGTGATCGTGTGAAATGGCAAATCATAGGCATGCATACCACTGGTATGTCATGCAGAGAGATTGGCAGACAGCTGAACATTAACCATACTGTAATCAGTCGTTTGATTGCAAAACATGGGCAAACTAACGAGGTGAAGGACAGGCCTAGATCTGGAAGACCGAAGAAGACTACTGCCCGTGATGATCACGCCCTAGTACGCCTTGTTAGGAGATCTCCATTCACCAACAGCAGAGTGCTCAGCCAGCAATGGGAAACGCGCAATAGAGTGTCAATGTCTACCGTCAAAAGGAGACTGTATGCTGCTGGCATGAAAGCTAGGAGACCTGTCAGACGTCCTCTCCTCACTGCACACCACAAAGAGGAGCGTCTGAGGTGGTGCAACGAAAGAAGACACTGGAATATGAGATCCTGGAGACGGGTACACTGGTCCGATGAAAGTCGGTTCCTGCTTCATGCCACAGATGGTCGAACTCGTGTATGGAGGTCCAGACGCACGGCGTACGACCAACGTAACATCATGGAAGAAGTTCCATTTGGTGGAGGTTCCGTTATGATATGGGGATGCATCTCATTTGATTGTAAGCTGGATCTGTTGACTGTACCTGGAACACTAAATGGACAAAGATATCAAGATTCCATACTGGATAGAGTTGTGGTCCCTCATTTTGTAAATCATGCACCTGGAACCCACCCTATATTCATGGATGACAACGCCCGACCACATCGTGCTAGAGCTGTGCATGAATACCTCCGCCAGAATGCCATCGAAACCCTACCATGGCCAGCAAGGAGCCCTGACATGAACCCTATTGAGCATATCTGGGACATTCTGGGAAACATGGTGAGAAGGAGGGATCCTCCTGTGCGGAACCTACAGGAATTAACAGACGCACTCCATCTTGAATGGCAACGAATACCACAATGGCGTATCAGTCGGTTGGTGACCAGCATGAGACGTCGTATCCAGGCCGTCATCCAGGCACAATGTGGATATACCCGGTATTAATAATGACAGTCTCAAACTCGTGCACAGATGTTAAACTTCGTTTTCAGACACCATTAATGACAATCTAGCCACGTGTTTCAACTGTAGGGCAATAGTTGTCAGTTGTGTCAACGTAACCATATTCAGGCCTCGTTTTCAAGTTCAAACAAAAACATACAGTGTTTCTCCACCATCATAATCAGCATTCCTCTAGTTGCATTATTACCTCTTGCACTAAGATGGATGGGTACATAAATGTTTATGCTATTGCTTTCTTAATAGCACATGAATATACCCTCGCATGTGCGTAAAAATAGGGTGGTGCTTAACTTTTGCACAGGTATATATATATTTATATATATATATATATATATATATATATATATATATATATATATATATATATATATATATATATATATATAACCTACAATTCGTAGATCTAAGCATGCTAATATCTGTCATCGGGTCAATTCGTGGTTTATATGAGCTAGGAATGGTTTGTGGACATGCAAACACCATAGGAGCAGTACCAATCTACAATTATCTAAATACCTAATATTATATATAATATAGTGAAATTCTCTTTAGCGTTATATTCACAAGCCCTTCAACAGCATATATTAACATTTTTAAAGGCGGGCTTACACAGTTTAAACATGGCTTGGGAATATTATTTATACAGTTTTCACCAATATATATATTGGGGGTGGGGTGTGTGTGTTACATATTCACGAAGCATACCTAACGTATACCTTGTGTAAAGTAGACAATCAGCTATGGCCCAATCACAATGCTACATTTGTTAGTTACATTTAATCATTATGCATGTTCCTATGCTTAAGTATGTTTCATGAATCCAGCCCGGGGCCATAAGCTGCATGGGTGGGGCAAGGGAGATTTTCGGAGAAGGCCAATTCTGTTTAACCCTTTAACCCTCAAATTCTCAAAGAAAATGTCCATTTGCAGACCAAGACAAGAGCATTTTTGAAAATTTACGACTGAAATGACTGGCTCGGTTATCGAGCCAGTCATTACAATGGTAAATTTTCAAAAATATTCTTCTCTTGGTCTGCAAATAGACATTTCTCAAGACCCCTGCAGAAGTCATTTTTGGCTGATATGAGCATAAAACCATACATTCACGTGCATTTGTTTATGCCCGCACGATCGACTGCCCCACCCCCCCCCCCCCCCCCCCAAACAGTCCCATAGTGCAATGCGCGCGATACGCGGGAAACAAAGATGGCGGTATATACGTCACGGGTTATTGACAAAAATGTAGACTCTACATAGCTACCCGTATACGCTTTATACCGGCCGGTCAGCTACAAATATTTGTTATCCCGACGCGATCCCATAATTCTTCGCGCACGCGAGATTCCGATCTCGCTTATTTAGCGAGAGTTATCATTGGGCTTCAGACAATTGATACATTGTTAGTGTCGCTTTTAGCTGATTTTAAACAGGATTTAAGCAAATGTAATTCAAATTTAGATCAAAATTTCAGATCTTTCGGATTTTAATGAGATTGAAAGCAAAATTTGACAACATCTTAGCATGCGAACGATAACAAAAAACGGGTCCACAGTTCTAGAGCTTTCAATACCTGATTACCCGTTCCGTCTACTCGAGGACACATTTCATTGCGCATTTCTGTATCTATGCTTTTCTGAGCTTGTTGAAGTTGTCAGCAACATTGTTTTAAAAGCTGATCTATCAATGGCGCGAGTATTGGACAAAAGGGTCCTTATTTTATTATTTATGAATTCCCAGTTACAGGGTAATGTTGGATATTTTGGCAAAGTAATCTGTTGGAGATTTTGAAACTAATTTGACTGGGTTCTCTCTCTCTCTCTCTCTCTCTCTCTCTCTCTCTCTCTCTCTCTCTCTCTCTCTCTCTCTCTCTCTCTCTCTCTCGCTCTCCCTCCCCCCCCCTCTCCCCTAGCCCTGGGTAGTATCAATTTTAAGATACTTTCATAATGGCTAAAAGACCTCCCAGGCGAATTAGTTTTAAATTGTTCTACAGAATGTTTGTCAAATTGTAATCCTCGGGAAGGAGAATTCAAGTCATTATGACTGTGACGTCAGCTAATGTGTGACATCATTGATTATGATGTCAGATACTTGAGAAACAGAACGGATCCCTTCATGTGATGTACAAAATGTAGAAAAGTTAATTCGTTCCAACATTATGAGTATTTCAAGAATTCAAGGGTAATTTTAAGGCATAATAAACTAATAAATATAATTATTAGACTAGAATCTTAGCATGCAGTATATACATAAGCAACTGTTTTTAAATGTGAGTAAAACCAACTATATATTATTTACAAAAACTAATAAATTAAAGGAAGCAGCTCTCCCAAAACTTTACACCGATAACCAGATAATACATGAAGCCTAATATGCCAAGTTTTTAGGAGTCTATTTGGATAAGAATTTGACATGGGAGAAGCATATTGAGGTCGTAACATCCAAGGTAGTAAAAACATAGGCTTCATACATGTACGCAGATTAAAACCCTATCTAGCACGGACTATTATTAAAAGCCTGTATTGCACATTGATTCTTCCTGACATCACTTACTGTAATGCTATCTGGACTAACACATCTTAAGCTAAACTAAAAAAACTAAAATCACTCCAAAAACAATCTATTAAATTATTCGCACAAGCAGCATGTGGCCAGGATATCTTTAAAGTAGAAGGAACTCTAAAACTTGAGGACATTGGAAGGCTCCAATAACCAGTATCTTTATGGTCAATACACAAATACGCTCTCACAACACAAGAACACGAAATAACCTGCACACAACACACCATCAAACAAATTCAGCACAACAAAAATCCCTCATATAAAGCAATACAATTATGGAATAGCACAGATACAAAGACACGCACAGACATTATTACTCTACAGTCATTTAAACAGAAGATCAAAAATATGATTATAAAAAAACTAATAGGCCCTAAAAAACCCAAAAAAACAACAAAAAAACCCAAAAAACCTACACCACCATACCATTATCATACTTGCACCCAGTCACCAGAACAAATAATAATAATAATAATAATAATAATAATAATAATAATAATAATAATAATAATAATAATAATTGATGATGGTTATCCTGATGTTAATAATAATAATAATAATAATAATAATAATAATAATAAAAATAATAATAATAATAATTGTCGTAATAGTAATCATCAGATTACTAATGCCTTTACCACATAACACCACCAACAATATTGTCATTGATTGCAAACACCATCAGCATTACATGACAAAAATAAGAAACTAAATTAAAACTCAAGACGATCTTATAATCTTAAGATGAATTTTAATTAACAAGACAAGTACACCTCTTTATGTGCCTGTAAATATGGTGTCTATCTGTCCCATGTCCTATGTCTCTTGTTTATGTCTTTTACGACGAAGTCAATCCTGAGCTAATTGTGTCATATTTTATAGTATCAGCCCTTCATGTATAATTTCTTTTGTTCTATGTAGGGGCTCCACCGGCTATATAGGCTCTGCCTTTGGTGGACCACCTGTTGTGTAATTACAAATTGTACATTTTTATATCGAAATAATTGAATTTGAACTTGAATTTGAACTTAAAATAATTGCGTTTGATTGAGCGCATCCAATGGCCAGGTCTGATTGACTCAATATATAATAGGTCTATGGCAAATCAGAAAACAGGATGCAATGCCACGCCTTCATTTGATGACTGCTATCAAATCAATGATGATTACTCAATACCCATAGATTATACGCATATTATTTAAGACGACGGATTTATATTTTGTAAAATTAATCTTATGTTAAATGTGTGCGTACGTTACCGGTATACATGTCTCCTTATGATACGTAGATCTATGTGCCTTTTGAAGGTTTCCTCTTCGTATGCCAAAATGATTTTGGGTGAAAATAGGTCTTTTTAATGCAAATCATTGGCGCAAACACGAAGTCGGCGATGGGGGTGGGCCGAAATTTGTGAAATATATGTGTGCTCAGAGTATCTTCCGCATTTTTTATGGGTAGACCTAAAATAAATATGTACCATCGCTTTGTTGTAAAATTATTACGTTTTTATCCGTTTTCAAAAATATATCATAGACCTGCAATTCATTGACTTTCTTCTCATATCTGTATCCAATACATACAATAACACTAAGATGCATGGTCACTTTGAAGGCTGACTGCTGAGTGGAAAATATTTTAATGATTATTTGTTCGTAAGTCTATCACTTACACTTGATATTGCCCAATAGTAACTTAGCAAAGTAGTAGCGAAAAGTAAATAACAAATCAATCCAATTATCCAAATTCTGACACCAGGATTCTGTCTAAATCAATCTGCGACGGTATTGCAAATCATATAGTTATGCATGAGAAGGTTACTAAATTGATTTTAAAACAGTATCGGTCAGTCATATTTATATGCTGCTCAGTAGCAGTGGGCATAGGTTAGTATCGGTCTTATAGGATAGTATCGGTCGGCAATTAGTTGCGCCCTATAGTCATGACGATTGTGAGACTACTACACAAAAGTGGTGAACGCGCGATCAGGCCATCTCTGGTGTGTAAGACGGCTGATGCAGCACCGGGTAGTGTGTTCTTTTCAAGATATCTCCGGATTCCACCAACTACATAATACACCCAGCTGCAGGTAGTGCCAACAGTGCAATCCCCGTACATCACGTGTTTGACAGCTCCACGATCAATGTCTGTGCCAGCACAGATGGTTTTCCCGATGCTTATTTAGAGCTATGCTGTTGCTAATCATTGACCTGTGAACCTGATACACCAGTCCTTTGCTGAGATGTTGCCTAAGGAGTAAACGAAGCCTACATCTCTCTGAGATGATACGACTAAGCACACAGGAGCTGGTTTGGTGACAAGAAGGTGAGCAACTGCAGCAGGAGAGCTGGCATCAAGAGAGGTCAAGCATGGCAAGCAGACGACAGGACTTCAATTCTGCCAGAGAATTGGAGGGGTACCTACAGAACAGCAATGGATCCAGACCAGTCCACGGTCCACCACGCTGTGTCCTTGAGCAAGGTGCTTTACTCTGTGTTGCTACAGATGACCTAGCTCTAAATAGGTACCTGCGAGGGCAGCGGTGGTAATGTGAATGCATAGCTTATGGTAGAATTAATGCTCCCTAAGGGAGAACATGCCCAATGACCAGGGGGTAAGAGATAAGAGATGTAAAGTTGCTCAGCATTTGGCTGAAAGCCAGACTGTAAAATGTACACTTACTTATATGTTGCAACATGCAATGGTGAAAAGTGGGTTAGTAGTCACTAATCACTTGTGATTGTCCTAGATCAGATAGACGGGGTCTACACTAAAAGTTACACGTAGGAAGAAAGTCCGTTAGACGGCAGATATTTTAGTAACTGCTGTACAAATGAACGTTCATAAATCATAGATGTACACCTAACATAACACTAAATAAGTGATATAGGGAAGAATAGATGAAAAGTAAGCGATTTAAATTCTGAGGTGGTCGGGCATGAAGGCAACGCGCGGTCTCATCAATTCAGTAATACACGGGGCGCGAAAGAGTGCAGGTTATAACAATTAAAATTATACATTTCGCATGGTCAGAATTGGCTAGAATTTTTGTGGTAGCATCTCATTGCTTCTTTGCGATAAATCTACTGACTGTATTCTGTTGCAATTTTGGGCAGGGGAAGGGGGGGGGCCACCTAAAATGTTCCTAGATTAACTGGACTATAGTAGGAGACCGCGTAGAAACACATGGATGACACCCGCGCTATTCCAATTATTCCTCGGAAATTTTCGTATCATCTTTATTTTTTATAGTTGAATTATTGTAATACTTACATTCCATATTGTAAATATGGGATTTGTGGACTAGCTACCCGCTGACCCCACGGCTACCTTTTGGTACCCGGGTAGATATTTGCAGATGACGTTTTGACACTGCGCAAGATGTTTTGTGTCACATCCTCAGTCGTGAATATTCGTAACATCGTCACCACAGTACTCGTAACATCGTCAACACAGTACGTCACTGGATATGGGGCTAACTATTTCGGTCGCTGTAGACAGTGAGTATTGTAAATATGTCATCGGCAATAGGGCCAATTATTTAGGTCACTATTGGCAGTAAGCAAGTAGGTATATTCCTAGTAGGTCGTTATGACATGAGATGAGTGGTGTAGCTTTTATGTAGTAATTTATTTATACCTGTATAGGGATATCCGATAACGCTACTGTTATTATTAGTTATCCATGTTGCTTACTGAATGTATACGTTATATATTTTATGTGAGTGTTTAGAGGGTTTCTAAATTGATGATTATGATCCCTGGTGATGGATAGATTAGTTTAGCCATGTTTGATTTATGTTTGATTGAGATTGCTTGCCTTAATCAATC